>SJYO01020080.1:100517552-100540169 GCA_006410555.1 Capra ibex | reverse complement strand
TCTTGACTAAGTTTACTTAAGAAAAATTACCGACTCATTATGAGGTAACACATATACATGGTGTCGAAAGAATAGGTAAGTAGACGACTACCTGTAGATCCAACAATGGTACTGGACCGATAATATTTGTCACGACACTACTTGTAACCCCATGTACACAGAGAAAGTTAAGACCAAAGGAACCACACATACGGGTCGTCACCCTAACGACCCAGTATTCCGTCAAGACAAACGTTAAAAAATTCCTTAGAGGTGTGACAAGAGGTATCACCTACATGATCAAACGTAAGGGTGGTTGTCACATTCTCCCAAGGGAAAAGAGGTGTGGGAGAGGTCGTAAATAACGAACGTCTGAAAACCTAGCGGCTGTAAGACTGGCCACACTTCACTTTCATTTCTGGATATATATCTTTTGATATTTTGTGACTACTTTCTGTAGTTTCTCCTGTGATTATCTACCTCTTTATATGGTACAAGTACCTAGTCTTCTTAGTTATATCACTTTTATTCGTATGATGGGTTTCGTTAGATGTTTAAGTTACGTTAGGGATAGTTCGATGGTCGCTATAAAAAGTGTCTTGATCTTGTTTATTAAAGTTCTAAACATACCTTTATGTTTTTTGGAGTTTATCGGTTTCGTTAGAACTCTTTCTTCTTACCTTGACCTCCTTAGTTGAACGGACTGAAGTTCGAGATGATGTTCGGTGTCAGTAGTTCTGTCATACCATGACCGTGTTTCTGACTTTATATCTAGTTACCTTGTTTTATCTTTCGGGTCTCTATTTAGGTGCGTGTATACCTGTGGAATAGAAACTGTTTCCTCCGTTCTTATATGTTACCTCATTTCTGTTAGAGAAATTGTTCACCACGACCCTTTTGACCAGTTGGTGAACATTTTCTTACTTTGATCTAGTGAAAGATTGTGGTGTACGTTTTAATTTGAGTTTTACAGAGACGAAAAATTATGCGATAGATCCAACCAGTATTGAAAGGAAGGTTCCTCAGTCGCAGAAAATTAAAGTACCGACGTTAGTGGTAGACGTTACTAAAACCTCGGGTTTTTTTATTTCAGACTGTGACAAAGGTGACAAAGGGGTAGATAAAGGGTACTTTACTACCCTGGTCTACGGTACTAGAATTCAAAAGACTTACAACTTGAAATTCGGTTGAAAAACTGAGAGGAGAAAGTGAAAGTAGTTCTCCGAAAAATTAAGGAGAAGTGAAAGACGGCATTCCCACCACAGTAGACGTATAGACTCCAATAACTGTAAAGAGGACCGTTAGAACTAAGGTCGAACACGAAGAAGGTCAGGTCGCAAAGAGTACTACATGAAACCAACCAGTATTGAAAGGAAGGTTCCTCATTCGCAGAAAATTAAAGTACCGACGTCAGTGGTAGACGTCACTAAAACCTTGGGGGGGGTTTATTTCAGTCGGCGACAAACGTGACAAAGGGGTAGATAAACGGTACTTCACTACCCTAGCCTATATGGGATTCCTTCGGTTTTAACTTTTTCTGTGTACATAGGGTAACAAGTACCTCGTGACAAATTTTCTTGTACCTTCGTTGAATCTACAGGTAGCTGTCTACTTAACTATTTCAACACTATGTATATGTGTTACCTTATAAGTCAAGTCAAGTTAAGTCAGAGAGTCAGCACAGACTGAGAAACGCTGGGGTACTTAGTGACGTACGGTCCAGAGGGACAGGTAGTGGTTGAGGGCCTCAAGTGAGTTTGAGTACAGGTAGAACAGTCACTACGGTACGTCGGTAGAATAGGAGACAGCAGGGGAAGAGGAGGACGGGTCGGTATTTTCCTTGTGTAATACAGTCAAGATTACTCCACCTACTTGGATCTCGGATAATATGTCTCACTTCATTCAGTTTTTCACTCTCTATTTATAGCATAAGATTACGTATATATACCTTAGATCTTTTTATCGTCACTTCTAAAATAAATGTCCGTCGTCACCTCTTTGTCTGTATCCCTTATCTGATCACTTGAAACCCTCTCCCCTCCTCTCCCACTCTACATACCTTTCTCATTGTACCTTTGAATGTAATGGTATACATTTTATCTATCGGTTACCCTCAAACGACATACCGAGTCCTTTGAGTTTGTCCCTGAGACATAGTTGGATCTCACCACCCTACCCCTCCCTCTATCCTTCCTCCGAGTTTTCCCTCCCTTATATACATATGGATACCGTCTAAGTACAACTCCAAACTGTCTTTTGTTGTCTTCAGACATTTCGTTAATAGAAAATTAATTTTTTATTTATTTAATTTTTTTATTAAAGTGTTATGTTATTTACCTACTTAATTAATTATTTTCTATATAAGTTAGGGACCCGGACCTTCTAGGGATCTCCCTCTTAACCGTTGGGTGAAGTCATAATAACCGAACCTTTTGTCGTACCTGTCTCCTCGGACCGTTCGATATCAGGGACCTCAACGTTTCTCAACCTGTGTAGACCTGACTCGTGTGTGTACGTACACACAAAAATAAATAACACTATTATCCGAGAGTTCTCGTTATTCAATAACGAAAACATGTATAGAAAAGGTAAAAACATAGAAATTAGGAATCCCTATATTATATACAGATTATTTACGACCATTAACTCCCTATTCTTTCCTCTTTTATTCCGTGTTTTCATTTTTGTCTCTTTACTCCCTTCTTATTTCTTATCATCTCTCCTTTTCTCTTTCCTTCCTTTTAAATAGATCAACTTTACTAATTTTAATGAATAAGATATAACTAAAGTCTGTGCACGTAATAATATGGTGGAGAAAAGAATAAAACTTTGTTTTAATCTAAAGTTTACTTTTTTATAAATGTTGTATTTTTATTAACTTGTTATTTTAAATATCAATACCTTAGAATTTTGTTTTTAGAACCAATAATTTGTTTATATGAATTTGAGTTTTAATAAGTGATGTACATAAATAAGAAAACAATAAAATTAAATTTTGGTTTCGTTCGTTATTCCTATTATTTTACTGTCACCTAGTGTCTGGTACGGAAAAGACTATGGATTATTTTGAATAAAATTTTTCATCATTTTTTATAAAATCTTAACCCATTGTAATAAGGAAGTTGACCTTTCATTCATTCTTTGTAGGACTTATAATGATAGTAGGGATTTAAATCTCTCTTCAGGTACCTCCTACGTTGTCCCTTACATTTCCTTTTTACACCACCCTACCTTTCATCTCGACTCCTCCGTCTCTGTCACCGGTGTGTTTTCCCCTTAGGCATAGACAGTTAGGTCAAGAGTTTCTTCAACCCTAGGTCCTGATTTACAAATAAAATTAACACATCAATCAGTTTTTCCTTCTGTCTTCTTAGTGTTGTAATCTCAATGGTGAAGGGTCCTTCTTATTACCGAAATCGTCTGTGTTTTTGTTTTCTACGTATTTACTCGTCTTTAGGGTCCCTTTTAAGTGTTTCATACGGGTAAACTTCAGAGGAGATGTCGTGACAGACTGAGCACCTCGACTAATTGTGGTATTAGGTACGTAATAAGTAGTGAATCAAGAAGAGGGAAGACTAAGATCCTTCTCGTGTCACCTTGACGATTCACGTATTAGACTGGACCGAGAAGAAACTAGAGTCGTTTTGAACCTATATGTACGACGTAACCTCGTTACTAGGATACGAGACTCTATCATAGAATCTTCTCTCTATCTCAAGAGTTTGATTCACCTCATTTAGGACCATGTCCTCCGCATTGTCTTCCTCTTCGTCGGTGGTCCTGGAGGGTGTTACGATTTGGAAGAAAGGGTGTGACCGGGAGTCCTATGTCTTTTATATTGTCTCCCTTTCTGAATTTAGAGTTTGACATCGATACTTTATTTTACACATGTCTTTTTTAAGTGTACAGTTTATAATTTTGTATAATCCTCAAACACAGTTTAGAAAGATATTATAAGAAACATTTATCAGATTATGAGAAGGATGTACAAGACGGGATTTTTATAATGATTATTAATAGTCTTTATATAATCACTTTTAACGAAAAAAAAATTAAGAATCTGACTTTTAGGACTATAAATAGAAGTTAAACAACATAGATGGAGGGGAGTAGGGGACGGGTGTTAATACTGAAGTAGAAAAACGTAAAATTATAAAGACCAATAAGGAACTGTACGGGAATTATAGGAAAGACTTTGTCGAATAGAAATTAAGTCACTTTCAATTGAAAGTTCTCTCGTTTATGATAGTGTTTTTATAGACTTCAATACGGTACATAAAATAAAAGATATTAGTGTATCTTAAACATTGACTAAGTATATCTGGGTATCGTGAATGTCTAACATTAATGGAATAAGAATTCATAGTTTCGTTATAAATTTACGAAGGGACCACCGAGTCTCCAATTTCACAGACGGACGTTACGTCCTCTGGACCTAAGCTAGGGACCCAGCCCTTCTAGGGGACCTCTTCCTTTACCGTTGGGTGAGGTCATAAGAACGGACCTCTTAGGGTACTTGCCTCCTCGGACCACCCGATGTCAGGTTCCCCAGCGTTTCTCAGCCTACGCTGACTCGCTGAAGTGAAAGTGAAAGTGATACAATAAATAAAACCCCCCGAGGTTTTAGTGACGTCTACCACTAACGTCGGTACTTTGACCTTCTACGAACGAAGAACCTTCCTTTCAATACTGGTTGGATCTGTTGTATAATTTTTCGTCTATGTAATGAAACGGTTGTTTCCAGGTAGTTTTGGTATCAGTTCCGATACCAAAAAGGTCTTCAGTATATACCTACACTCTCAACCTGACACTTCTTTCGACTCACGATTTCTTAACTACGAAAACTTGACACCACAATCTCTTCTGAGAACTCTCAGGGAACCTCACGTTCCTCTAGGTTGGTCAGGTAGGATTTCCTTTAGTCAGGACTTATAAGTAACCATCCTGAGGTTATGAAACCGGTGGATTATACTTCTTGACTAAGAAACCTTTTCTAGGACTACGACTCTTTCTAACTTCTACCCACCTCTTCCCCTGTTGTCTCTTACTTTACCAACCTACCGTAGTGACTGAGTTACCTGTACTCAAACTTATCCGAGGCCCTCAACCACTACCTGTCCCTCCGGACCGCAAGACGTCAGGTACCCCAGAGTTTCTCAGTCTATACTGACTCACTGACTTGACTTGACTTGACTATACTATTTTTAGTGTACTTATAAACAAATTTTTAATCTTTCTATTATATGCTTTTGTCTGAATTAAAAATTGTACCATTACTAATTTTCAATATAAGCCCCCTTTTTTCGATCAATTTTCTCTATCCCTTACGGTAGATCTCTCCCAGATGTTAATAACCCCACCCCACTACCGTTTCCTCAGTCTCCATATCCCGATATCTTGTTCCACTCTTTCTCCTTTCGTCAAGGGTTTAAGTCTCGACCGGTCCGTGAGAGTCGATACAACACCACGACACGAAAGAACAAGTTGTATAAAGGTGTGTTGTTATGTAGTCTGTTTAGGTGAGACTGGTACTACCTAGTTTTGCTTTTTTGTAAAACATTAATAAAGATATATGTCAGTTTTGTACTTGTACAAGTTTGGTGTTTTTATAGGTTTGTAGAGGCACAGGACCTTTTACACTTACTATCGAAGGAATGGTTAATATGGAAATCGGAACTAAGTAAGAGGGGAGAATGCAACAACAACAAATCAGTGATCCAGTACAGGTCGAGAAACACTCAGGTCGAGAAACACTCAGGTTCCTGAGGGTCGTACGGTCCGGAGGGACAGGAAGTGATAGAGGGATGTAAACGAGTTTGAGTACAGGTAACTCAGTCACTATAGTAGGTTGGTAGAGGTGGAGACAGTGGAGGTGGGAAAGAGGAGGACGGAAGTTAGAAAGGGTTGTAGTCTTAGAAAAGGTCACTCGGTCGAGAAGTGTATGTCACCGGTTTCAAAACCTCGAAGTCGAAGTCGTAGTCAGGAAAGTCACAAATAAGTACCAACTAAAGGAAATCATAACTGACCAAACTAGAGGAACGTCAGGTTCCCTGAGAGTTCTCAGAAGAGGTTGTGGTGTTAAACTTTCGTAGTCAAGAAGTCACGAGTCGGAAGAAATACCAGATCGAGAGTATAGGTATATACTGATGACCTTTTTTGTATAGAAACTGATATGTCTGGAAACAACCGTTTCACTACAGAGACGAAAAAAAAAATTATATTTAAATAAATAAAATTAACCTCCAATTAATGAAATGTTATAACATAACCAAAACGGTATGTAGTCATACGACAGATCCAACCAGTGACGTAAAGAAGGTTCCTCGTTTGTACAAAATTGAAACACCGACGTCATCGGTAGGTGTCACTAAAAAAAATTAGGATAGTATATCTATTCTAACTAAATCTATTGGACTGTGTCTTACGGATGTAACTGACTGTCGTAGATTTATGTAACATTTCAGGACGAAGGATTTGGGAAGGGTTCTAGTGAATTATATTTAGATTGAGAATTCTTAATCGGAAAAAATTGTCTGATTGGGTTTATGGACTATCGAGGTACACTGTACGTAACAGGAGGAATTTTCCCTGTGATTTGGGTTAAATATGTTAATATCCAAATAATAAAGACCACAGAGTACTAAACTCCCCGTGGTTGTCATCTTCCTTTCATTGTCTTTTTTTTTTTTCATTATCTTCGTTACCTAACTTCCCAGAATCTCTCTTCTTCATCTTATTCTATACCTTTAGTTTTTCACCCCATGAACATAAAATCAGTTACTTCCCCTATGTCAATAAGGATTGTGGTACCAGACTTATTGTCGGTATCCTTATCTGTCTCATCTACATCTTCCCTCCTATGACTTTCACTATACCTTTGATACTCTAGTATTGTAATGTTTTTAGTACGTGTTCCTGAAACTTTGGTGATTCTGAACTCCTGTTCTGATGACAATCTCATTGTACCCGGTTTTTACTATTATAAATTAATTACTCAGATATCTATTCGTATTACATGTTCGTATAACATCTGACCCCTGTCTTAGAAGTTTCTATTCCCCAAAATCCCATCTCTCTTTCTTTTAATCAAACTTTAATCGTTTTTTTTTCTCATCCTTTTTGTTGAGATGGATGTTTGATGTACGTTAAACCTCTCTGTTCTCGATAACTAACTTTCCTGGTGTTCCCTATTCTTAGGAAGTTTTTTTAAGTGTAAAGTAACTCTTCCACTTCTCCTCCCATATCTCCTAAAAGAAAGAAAGAAAAGTTATTAAAATAAATATATAAATAAAAACCAACACTACCTAAAGATAACGACGACGACCCCGAAAAGAGATCAACACCCCTCGTCCTCGGTGAGAGGTCAATGTCATGAGTCCGAAGAGTAACATCACCGAAGAAAACAACACCTAGTTCCCGAGATCCCGTGTACCCAAAGTCATTGACGTTGTGTACCTGAGTCATTAACGTTAAGGACCTGAGACTTCGTGTCCGAGTTTCAACACCGTATGTCCGAATCGGAGAGACTCCATACTCCCTAGGAGGACTTTGTCCCTAGTTTAGGTACAGAGGACATAAACATCCGTCTGAAAAATTATGTCTCGGTGATCCTTTCTGGATCTCCTAAAATTTTACTACCTGGTCTTCGAGTCTTCAGTGATATTTTCTTGTTTTATCCTCTGTTCCTACTTATTCCGATTTTCTGTATACTTTAGTATGACCTAACACTTAGAGATACTACTCAATATTATCGACACCTTCTCCTACCCATTTCTAATACTTTACAATAGTTGTTTGTAACCTATTAAAAGTCCAGACTTTCTTATTGTACGACGTACAATTGTAATAAATCAATAACTTTGATAAAATTTACACTCTTAGGGTAAAACATCTTTTCTCAGAAACTCATTTTGGTAGACCAAAAATTTTTCAAGAAAAAAATATAAGTCAAGTCAAGTCAGTTAGTTAGGAAAGGTTGAGAAACGTTGGGGTACTTGACGTCGTCTGGTTCGGAGGGACAGGTAGTGGTTGAGGGCCTTAAATGAGTTTGAGTACGGGTAACTTAGTCACGACGGTAGGTTGATAGAGTAGGAGACAGTAGGGGAAGAGGAGGACGGAAGTTAGAAAGGGTCGTAGTCCCCGAAAAGTTTACTCAGTGAAGAAGTGTAGTCCACCGGTTTTATAACCTCAAAGTCGAAGTCGTAGTCAGGATGGTTACTTATAAGTCCTGACTAAAGGAAATCCCACCTGACTAACCTACAGGAACGTCAGGTTCCCTGAGAGTTCTCATAAGAGGTTGTGATGTCAAGTTTTCGTAGTTAAGAAACCACGAGTCGCAAGAGATATCAGGTTGAGAGTGTAGGTATGTACTGATGACCTTTTTAGTATCGAAACTGTTCTGCCTGTAAACAACCATTTCATTACAGAGACGAAAAATTATACGACAGATCCAACTAGTATTGAAAAGAAGGTTCCTCATAGAAAATTATGGTACCGAAGTCAGTGGTAGACGTCACTAAAACCTCGGGGTTTTGTATCAAAAAGTGAGAAAGGTGACAAAGGGGTAGATAAAGGGTACTTCACTACCCTGGTCTACGGTACTAGAAACAAAAGACTTACAAATTAAAACTCGGTCGAAAAAGTGAGAGCAGAAAGTGAAAGTTCTCCGAGAAATGAAGAAGAAATGAAATACGGTATTCCCACCACAGTAGACACATAGACTCCAATAACTATAAAGAGGCCCTTTAGAACTAAAGTCGAACACAAAGTAGGTCGGGTCGTAAGGAGTACCACATGAGACGTATATTCAATTTATTCGTCCCACTGTTATATGTCGGAACTATATTAGGATAGGGTTAAACCTTGGGTAGACAACAAGGTACAGGTCAAGATTGACAACGAAGGACTAGACGAAAAAATATTCACGTAAATTGAAAAGTCTTGGGTTATTACTTCCTAAATAATAAATTTACAAAGACTCAAAGTCCAGACGTAGTATATAAGTTCATGTAACACCTACTAGACTCTATAGTTTCATACGTTTTGGACCCAACATAAAGTATACGAATGGGTACATGGTATTTAGTCTTTTATTATATAAACTATAATCAAAGTCAAATGAAAAGAATTCAACACTGGGTAAGGAAATGTTGGGGTACCTGATATCGGATGGTCCAAAGAGACAGGTACCCTAAAGGGTCCGTTCTTATGACTTCACACATCGGTGAGGGAAGAGGTCTCCTAGAAGGACTGGGTCCCTAACTTGGAAGGGAGTGACATCCGACTAAGAAATGGTAGAGTCGGTGGTCCCTTCGGAATCCTTTACGTATGTCTTTATGTTTTGTTACCAGTATCAAAAATTTTTTATCAGTTTTACCTTAGAAGGTATAAGAATTACCGTCTAGTGTAAACGAGGAAGATTTTAGGGAAGAGGTAATAGGGTCAAGGTTTCAGGGGTTTAGAACTTGAATAACAAGAAAAAGAATGTACCATGTAAACTAAGTAAACTGTTTTTGATAGGTGATATAGGATTTTTATACAGGTATTAAACGAGAAACGAGAAAACTTTGGTAGACAAGGGTTCAGTGGTAGTAGAAAACGAGTCAAATAACGTTTTCTAATAACACGACTATTGAACACAGAAAGTGTAGACGAGAGGTCACAGTGGGTATGAAGAGACCCGTAGTCCTGTGTCTGAATGTACCTAAAGTCGTCTAATAACGGGAGACCAGATCCTCCTTATGGTCGTCCTATCGGATCTAACATTTCTTTTACTCGTGTGCCATAAATAAAGGGATAGGATAGGAACCCCTTCCCCCTCCGTCTCTAGTGAGATGTATACAACAGAGAGAGACGGTGTTCGGTGTCGAATAAATTCCGACAAGTAAAACAAATTTCGTTTATTTGGTTATCTCATATCGTTCTGTTTTCCTTTTAAGAGAGTGGTTCGTGGTGGTGACGGGTAAATTGGAGTTAAACACTTTCATTAAGAAAATAGTGTGAACTTATTACAGAAAACGTCCTAGAAAATAAAGTCACCAGTGAGAGTCTATTATTTTTCGACAAATCAGTGAACCTCAGGTTTATTTAAAATTTTGTCGTAGTGACGTCATTAATTTTCCAAATTAGGAGACCATCCATCTTACAGATTTAACTAGGGAATCTTTACCGGATATAATAGGAGTCTTGTATGTTTGTACCACTCGACAGTCAACACGGTAATACAATACTTTATCTTATGCCTTGTCTAGCAACTGAAATTCTCTAGTCCTAATAAACCTTCCCGGACTAGATTAGTGTTCTCTAGAATTTTCGTTTTTGAAAAGAGACCGACTCCGTCTTTTCAAAGTCTCTAACCTTCAAGTCTTTTCTGAGTAGTACGGAAAAGACCGAAATTGAAACCTCATCCAGTGTACTTTTCTTTACCCACAAGAATTCCACTCTCTCCAGGAACCGACGGTCGGTCGTTTTGTTATCCATAAAACTAGGATGTCGGTCTTTCCTTTATTTTCGACGGTTATTGTCTGTGTGTATAGAAACCTTCTCCTGAGGTTCGAGGTCCACTCTTACGTCGGGACCAGTTGTGGAACTAAAGCCGAAATAGTCGGGGATTCGAATCTAGGGTCAATTCGATAGAACCTGAAGACTGGATGTCTTGATCTTCATTTGTTCAAACACAACAAAATTCGAACACCACTATGTATTGTGTTGTTCATCTCTTATTTATGTTTGGATTATAGTAGTTTTAAGGGTTGAATTCGACGAGAGGAGTAAACCGTTCACAGGGACCCTCTGATACTCATCTTTCCTTCCTTACTCCATCCAACGATCGTAGAAGAAGTGAAACGACGGAATATGACCTATGATAAATAGGAAGACAGAACGATCAGTACGACAGACTGGGGTGATCCTATCCTAGTCACTCTCTTTTTTTTTTTTTTTTCTCCATCCTTTCCAGGGTGAACTACCTATGACGGTACTACACCACCACCTTGAGACTCGAACCTCAGTAAATCTTCGCTGATGAGTAACCCGTAGTAACTATCAGTACAGGTCACGATTGAAGAGAAAAACTTCCATAAGGATACCAAAAAACCTCTGAAAATTACCGGAAGAAGTCCGAAGGAAACACCGAGTAGACCATTTCTTAGACGGACTCTAAGTCCTCTGGTCAAAGCTAAGGACCTAGTCCCTCTACGGGACCTCTTCCCTTACCGTTGGATGAGGTTATAAGAACGACCTCTTAGGGAACCTGTCTCGTCGGACCTTCCGATTCAGGTACCCCAACGTTTCTCCGTCTATACTGACTCTTTGATTGCGAAAGTGAAAGTCACTGGAAGAAGTGACAGGCCTAGTGACTACATAAACCAAGTGAGAGATTTATTGGTGAGGGTAGAGTGGGAGAGGTGGGGTCAGTATAGGATCTCTAGAAATGAAGACTCAATGGGACGAGAACCTCCGACCCCAATGGGACGAAAACCTCCGACGTGTGTCACCGTACCAGAAAAGGTTTACCGAAGTCGAACCAGTTGAACACCTCATAAGTACATTGTGTTTCTGTTCAGTATCTAGGACCATTTCGTTCTACCATCTTAACATAGGTGAGATTACCGACGGGAGAGAGGAAGAGTCGGTCGAGTCTTTCCACGAACACGAATCTCTGTAAAAGTTCACACTCAACCAATGGTCAGGTACCGCAGGGGTTCTCAAGTGAACCTTGTATAGTTCGAGAGTTCACCAGAGTAACTTACTTTCCACTACCCTCTTCTGTCCCTTGGAGACAGGGTTCTAACCAACGGGTTATACGTCTGTAGATAGAAATTTCTTAAAGACTGTAGAGAAAACTTGATAACTCACTTTTAAACCAAATCCCAATAAAATTTTCCAAAAACTGGTAGAGGAAACTCACGGGTCGTCACTACCTTTTGGAGTGAAACCTTACGTCTTTGTGAATAGTAGATAACAAAATAGGAAACACAAATCCTCGACTCTTTCTTAGAGTGACATTATGTCATAATGATAATTAAAACGAACAAAATCAGAAAAGATAATCCAAGATTAGTAAAATCTCCGTTTCTAATACAAACTTTTTAATTTTATCGGTGATAAGTAATCGGTAGAAGAGATACTGTATGATACAACGTCACCTCAGAGGAATTGTTATAACACGAAATCTATTGTAATGAGGATAACCCGTCTATTTTTTGTCTGAGTCGTTTCAATTTATTTACGTGTTCTAGTGGGTCGAAAAATTTTAATGTCAGACTTAACTGTGTATAGAAAGAACTAGGATGTTATATAAAAGAAAGAGAATCCATTACCCGAATACTTTTCTTGTGACCTTAATTTCCTAGGTAGAAAGTTTACAAAGTTTAGAAACATCGATGTCGCAAGATACGACAACATGACAGGACGATTAAATAAACATGTCATGGAGGTGTAAGTAACGTCTGTTGGAGTTATTGTCTCACACTTATAACGTCATGAACCTTTATCTATACACGTACAATAAGACAATACGGGTGCCAGGCCAAGGGATTCTGACTCTCTTATTCTACGAGTGTCGTTATGTTTTCGTGTTTCCCCAAAATAACGATCGAGTTCGATCCCGAGTACAGAGTAGGTCACGTCACCTCGAGACTTAGTGTAGATGAAAATATGTCTGCCAAGAAACAAGGACATTGTCGTATCGACTAACCGATTTGACATGTGTGCACGCCCTGAAAATTTGGAGATAGGGATAAGCCTAACCGAGTCCAGACCGCGCCCGCCCCCCGACGCCCCTAAAAAAAGACTAACCGACTCCATGTGACGGACGTCCTCAAGGGTCACGGAGTCGAAAGGATCTCTGATTTGGAGTCCGGATCGGACGGGGAATCTCGGACAGGACCGAGGTCAAACCAGGATTGTAAGATGTCATGTCGTTGACACGATGGTAAACGTAATGAAAGTGTCGAGGAAGTGGAAAAATTGACAGAGATGACCGAAGGAGAAGGTCAAAGAAGTCTTCAATTTTTATGGACGTTTCTATGGATGACGATGACGATTCAGTGAAGTCAGCACAGACTGAGACACACTGGGGTATCTACCGTCGGGTGGTCCGAGGGAACAGGGACCCTAAGAGGTCCGTTTTTGTGACTTCACCCAACGGTAAGATTGACATACTATAACTTTCTCTTACTAATGGAGATCTTGATGAAGGATTGTTCGGGTTACATAAAAAGATTCTTGTGAAAGAGGAGGAAGGGGTGGAGAGAAAAGAATCCTTTGAGCTCTCTGTAAGGAATGAAGTCTCTGTTACGGAACGAAGTTTGATTCCCTAGGTTCACGTATTCACGATAACGATTTATTTATTTTCTCTCTTTTTATAACGGTAAGGATGAGACTAGTTTCGGTGGTCTATCAAAACAGTCCCTGATGTCTTAGAAGACCTCTTCACTTTTGATAAAATTTTGTACTAGGATAGAAAATACTTACGTAAGTCGAAAGGAATCGAAGAAGAGTTTCGGAGTCAAACTTTAGTTGGGACACATTTACAGTTTCCGAAATTGACTCTAGAGTCTCTCAGTATCAAATTTAGGATCGATCAGGTGAATACTCGACGCACTAAACCCTGTTTAATAAATTGGGATCNATAAACATGTCATGGAGGTGTAAGTAACGTCTGTTGGAGTTATTGTCTCACACTTATAACGTCATGAACCTTTATCTATACACGTACAATAAGATAATACGGGTGCCAGGCCAAGGGATTCTGACTCTCTTATTCTACGAGTGTCGTTATGTTTTCGTGTTTCCCCAAAATAACGATCGAGCTCGATCCCGAGTACAGAATAGGTTACGTCACCTCGAGACTTAGTGTAGATGAAAATATGTCTGCCAAGAAACAAGGACATTGTCGTATCGACTAACCGATTTGACATGTGTGCACTCCCTGAAAATTTGGAGATAGGGATAAGCCTAACCGAGTCCAGACCGCGCCCGCCCCCGATGCCCCTAAAAAAAGACTAACCGACTCCATGTGACGGACACCCTCAAGGGTCACGGAGTCGAAAGGATCTCTGATTTGGAGTCCGGATCGGACGGGGAATCTCGGACAGGACCGAGGTCAAACCAGGATTGTAAGATGTCATGTCGTTGACACGATGGTAAACGTAATGAAAGTGTCGAGGAAGTGGAAAAATTGACAGAGATGACCGAAGGAGAAGGTCAAAGAAGTCTTCAATTTTTATGGACGTTTCTATGGATGACGATGACGATTCAGTGAAGTCAGCACAGACTGAGACACACTGGGGTATCTACCGTCGGGTGGTCCGAGGGAACAGGGACCCTAAGAGGTCCGTTTTTGTGACCTCACCCAACGGTAAGATTGACATACTATAACTTTCTCTTACTAATGAAGATCTTGATGAAGGATTGTTCGGGTTACATAAAAAGATTCTTGTGAAAGAGGAGGAAGGGGTGGAGAGAAAAGAATCCTTTGAGCTCTCTGTAAGGAATGAAGTCTCTGTTACGGAACGAAGTTTGATTCCCTAGGTTCACGTATTCACGATAACGATTTATTTATTTTCTCTCTTTTTATAACGGTAAGGATGAGACTAGTTTCGGTGGTCTATCAAAACAGTCCCTGATGTCTTAGAAGACCTCTTCACTTTTGATAAAATTTTGTACTAGGATAGAAAATACTTACGTAAGTCGAAAGGAATCGAAGAAGAGTTTCGGAGTCAAACTTTAGTTGGGACACATTTACAGTTTCCGAAATTGACTCTAGAGTCTCTCAGTATCAAATTTAGGATCGATCAGGTGAATACTCGACGCACTAAACCCTGTTTAATAAATTGGGATCAGAAAAATAGACATTATTATCTCTTAAATTTATTTTCGTCGGACTTAGGAAATAATAATGTTTCTGTGCATTCACCTATTAAATTATCCCTTTACATATGTTTCGTGAGTTGTGACACGAATTGTCGTTCGTAAATGTCTTAACATTACCAAAAGTAGTATAATATTAGAATTTCTCCTTCCTACATACACTAAAGGGAGCACGAGGTCAACAACCCTGAAGGGGAAAGTGTCCTCCTTCACATCCAAGTTAAGGACCAGTCCCTCGATTCTAAGGTGTACGGAACACCGGTTTTTTTGGTATCTGTATTTTGTCTTCGTTATAATATTGTTTAAGTCATTTCTGAAATTTTTACCAGACATAAAAATTTTTTAGAAATTCCTCTTTTTTTTCTCCTCTCATTTTACATCTCCTTTTTCGTACCTGAAACCTTACTCTCTTCTTTGTCAACCTTAGGACCAAGACTGTTTAAGACACCGAAACCTACACGAGGGATTATGAATATTATAAACCACTTAGGTAGTATTTTACCAAAATTACTACTATAAATGGAATACTCTGACAACACTCCTGATTTCTATTAGATAAAATTTACCGGTCGTACCTGTGAAACTTTTCTGATTGGATAATGAAGGAAATCAAGACACTTTCGGACATGTTATCATCCAGTGTTCATATTTTGTTTACACGATGGGTCTTCGAGTTATTGTAGAGGGACTACCCATCAACGTTCGTTAGATACTATTAATCCTGGGACTGTATCATAGTAACTAACAACGGACGTACAAAGTCGGTATAACGAGATTGTGATGAACATTCTTTTGTCCGTTTGTTCTAAAATGTCGTATTAAACAGAAACTATAGAGGTAGAATACACTGATTTAACAATACTCTTTTTAACTATTGTCCCGATAAATTGATAAGAGTCATAAAAAAAAAGAAAAAAATAATCTTTACCGATCATTGATAGTGTTAAGAAATGTCTTAGGTTTTCGATACATAGGTTCGTAATTTATTTTTTATAAATGTTTGATCTGGATAATTAAGTGACAAAAAGAATTGAAAATTTTTACCAAACAAGTGAGAAATACGAAAACTGAAAATTTATTTCAGTGTTTCGTAGGATCTCTTTCAAACACCAAGTCTAGGAATCTCTTTTTTCACTTGATATAAAGACCTAATTAGACTTCAAACGTTAAAGACACTAAGATCTTTTATCGTGTTTAATACAGTACTATTAAGGATATTATTTCTTTACTCCCCCGCCAGGATTCTACCGCCTCCTTATCCTACCCTTCTAGTGAAAGAGGGAGTGTTTAAGGAGTTTTCTTGTAAAATTGCGACTCGTTTGAGGTGTTTTGTTGAAGACATCCGACCGTCTCCTGTAGTCCGATGGTCTTTTCGTCTGGTAACAGAAGTTTTTGTCCATCCTTTTTTATATTTTCTGTTTTTTCCTCTGTTTCCTCCACCCCCTCCCTCGAGACAGGGCCCTTCCCTTCGGGTAGGGCCCTTCCCTTAAAATTCTTCTCTCCAAAGGTTTGTGGTCCTTTGTGAGAGGGACGACTCAGACACCACTTGGAACCTTTGTGTCTCCCGTTGTATTGTCCTTCCCTTTTTATTTATTTATTAATTTTGGTTCTCTAATGTTCGGGTTGTCATTGAGGGGGTCACCTTTTCGTCGTGTCTGCGGACATAGGTGGTGATTCTTTACCCCCGTCCCGTCCCTTCACGTCCTCCGCGCCCGACGTCTCGAAACATTCTTAGTCCGTCCTTGCGGGGTGCACATTGGTCTTGTTAGATTGAACCCGATCGTTTGGTCTGACACCCTATCGATGGTGCACTTTTCGAGCTTGTATTCTGTGGTGGTCCTGGCTCGTGTCTTGTTTCCTGTCTTGTCTTTTTCGGCCGACGTCTGGTAGGGGGTGGCCCCTGTCCGTCGGTCTCTGCATTCCCGATCTTTCCCCGTTAACGTCTGGGTCTCTCTGAAATGAATGGTTTGACGTTTGTCCGAAGAAACGATCGGTCGTCAGGTGGGTCTTTTGACTCGTTGTCTCCGTCTTTTCCGCTGTTCAGCGTCGCTAGAGCGAGCGGTTTGAGGACTCGATGAGCCTGGGCCCTTCCCGTGTTTTGTGTCAGGGTTGGTTTAGACACGGAGACTCCCGATGGACTCGCGGCTTGGACTCGTCGAATCTGACCCCTTCACGTGTGTCGGATCCCGGCCGGAGTCTGCCAAGGGCCGACTCGTAGCATCTCGACCTCGCCAAACATGCGGAGCTCTTCCCTGTCCAGGTCACCCCGACTATGTGACACACGTGTACTGTCTCGATAAACAAACGTCGTAGGGGGGAGGGGTGTCGTGCTGACTTGATCACTCGGATTTTTTGGTCGTATTTCTTCTTCAATTTGTCTCCCTTGACGGAACCTTCACTGGGGTGTTACGGGTGTTGTAGTCTCTTCCCGATCTATATAAAAATGATAAAATTTTTAATAAGGAAAAAAAGATTGTAAAAAAATTATCAATTTAGAAGATAAAGAGGAGATTAAAAATAAAGATATTGGACAATAATGATAAATTTTTTTTTTTCTGAGAAAAAAAAAAAAAAAAAAAATTCCGTTTATGGTATATATCAGAAACCCACCAATAACCACAAAAAAAACACACAAAAAAAAAAAAAAATTATTAAGAACACCGAAAAAAAAAAGAAAAGAAAAAAAAAGAGAAAAAAGGGAAAAGGAAGACGAAGAAAGGATATTATAACATAAAAACTTTTAGGTTGGAGATGAGATCTAAAAATTAGAAACGAGAAACCAAAAACAACAGTTAAAACATGTAAATTTTTGGGTCTGAAGTGATGGGTTAAAATGGACTCTCACTCTAATAACCGAACTGGTGAGAGAGGAGGAAACCTGAGAGGAAAAAGAGGTAGTCCACCGGAGACAGAGAAAAGAGGGGGTAGAGAAGAGATAGGTTGAGACACTTAGAGACACACAAGGTCTACCACCTCTTGTGGATTCCTTGACTAATGACCGTCCTAAACAGAGAGGAAGAGTAAGGAGTGAGAATAGGAGGACCGGTGGAGACAGATGAAGGAGGGAGAGGAGAAGGGATATATTGAGGCATTTATGGAGACTCGTCAGGTCTGATACCTTGCGTGTATTCCTTCCCTGATGACCGATCGAACGAGAGAGGAGAAAACTAGAGTGGAGTAGAGTAAGGTCAGTGGAGATTGATGGGGGAGGGAAAAGAGAAGAACATTGAGTCACTTTGAGAGACCCACAGGGAGTTACATCTCTTTGAAAAGTAGAAATTGGATCTACAAAATAGTAGTCACGACATATCTACCTCTTCAGATCTCCGATGACATTTTTATTTTGACTTTTGGTCTTCGTCCTCCGAATTCAGGTTTCGGACTTTTGTAGTCTCTTGAGGACTTAAGTCCCTTGTAATTCGTTATCCTCGAGTAGTTTATGGAGGTATGGATGTGACTTTAGTTCGAGGTGGGTTCCTGATTGTTCAAGGTTTTGTTCTGTATGGTGCGTTTAAGAGGTCGTTGTGTTCTTGTGAGGGGACTCGCAGTTATATGTCCGTCGAGTTTCAATGAGGTTTTGGAAACTACAGAGTATTGGGTAATGACCAGTGAGGTGACGTGAGGTCTCTCTTCTTTGGGTCGAGGTGGGTGGTCTTGAGGTTGTGTTCGGAGGGATTGGTCCTTTGGATCTGTTCGGTGACTATGTTGGGGTGGGTGTCACTCCTTCGGTGTATTATTTCTCTTGAGGTTTTTAATGGTCTTATATTTTTCCGGTCGCGTTTGCGTCGTTAAATTAGTTCTACTTCTCTGTCTCCTTATGAGTCGTCCATTTCCTTGTCCTCTCAACGGGTGGTTTTCTCCTTCTACATCCGTTAGATGGACTCTTTCTTAAGGTTTATAACTATCATTTTTACTAGGTTTTAGAACTTTAGTTTTACATTAGTGTCTACTTATCGGATCTCTGTTCCTAACTCTTCTACGTTCTTTCCAAATTGTTCCTGGATCTTCTTTATTTTTTCTCAATTATATATTACTTATTGCGTTATTTACTCTAGTCTTTGTGAGACCTCCGTTGTTTATCATCTTATTGCCTCCGTCTTCTATCCTAATCACTTTATCGTCTATCTTACCATCTTCATTTACTTAGTCTCTCCTTTGTTCTTTTTGCTTAATTTTCTTTACTCCTGTTAGAGTCTCTGGAGGTCCTGTTATACTTTGCGAGGTTGTAAGCTTAATATCCTCAGGGTCTTCTTCTTCTGTCTTTCTTTCTAGTACTCTTTTAGGAACTCCTCTATTATCAACTTTTGAAGGGATTTTACCCCTTCCTTTATTAGTGGGTTCAGGTTCTTTGTGTCTCTCAAGGTTTATCCTATTTGGGTTCCGCTTTGTGGGGTTCTGTGTATAATTAGTTTAATTGTTTCTAGTTTGTGTTTCTTGTTTATAATTTTCGTCGTTCCCTTTTTGTTGTTTATTGTGTGTTCCCCTAAGGGTAATCCTATTGTCGACTAGAAAGTTATCTTTGAGAAGTCCGGTCCTCCCTTACCGTTCTGTATGAATTTCACTACTTTCTGTTATTGGATGTCGGGTCTAATGACATGGGTCGTTCCTAGAGTAAGTTTATGCTTCCTCTTTAGTTTTCGAAATGTCTGTTCGTTTTCGACTCTCTTAAGTCGTGGTGGTTTGGTCGAGAGGTTGTTTAAGATTTCCTATANGGAGGAAGGGGTGGAGAGAAAAGAATCCTTTGAGCTCTCTGTAAGGAATGAAGTCTCTGTTACGGAACGAAGTTTGATTCCCTAGGTTCACGTATTCACGATAACGATTTATTTATTTTCTCTCTTTTTATAACGGTAAGGATGAGACTAGTTTCGGTGGTCTATCAAAACAGTCCCTGATGTCTTAGAAGACCTCTTCACTTTTGATAAAATTTTGTACTAGGATAGAAAATACTTACGTAAGTCGAAAGGAATCGAAGAAGAGTTTCGGAGTCAAACTTTAGTTGGGACACATTTACAGTTTCCGAAATTGACTCTAGAGTCTCTCAGTATCAAATTTAGGATCGATCAGGTGAATACTCGACGCACTAAACCCTGTTTAATAAATTGGGATCAGAAAAATAGACATTATTATCTCTTAAATTTATTTTCGTCGGACTTAGGAAATAATAATGTTTCTGTGCATTCACCTATTAAATTATCCCTTTACATATGTTTCGTGAGTTGTGACACGAATTGTCGTTCGTAAATGTCTTAACATTACCAAAAGTAGTATAATATTAGAATTTCTCCTTCCTACATACACTAAAGGGACCACGAGGTCAACAACCCTGAAGGGGAAAGTGTCCTCCTTCACATCCAAGTTAAGGACCAGTCCCTCGATTCTAAGGTGTACGGAACACCGGTTTTTTTGGTATCTGTATTTTGTCTTCGTTATAATATTGTTTAAGTCATTTCTGAAATTTTTACCAGACATAAAAATTTTTTAGAAATTCCTCTTTTTTTTCTCCTCTCATTTTACATCTCCTTTTTCGTACCTGAAACCTTACTCTCTTCTTTGTCAACCTTAGGACCAAGACTGTTTAAGACACCGAAACCTACACGAGGGATTATGAATATTATAAACCACTTAGGTAGTATTTTACCAAAATTACTACTATAAATGGAATACTCTGACAACACTCCTGATTTCTATTAGATAAAATTTACCGGTCGTACCTGTGAAACTTTTCTGATTGGATAATGAAGGAAATCAAGACACTTTCGGACATGTTATCATCCAGTGTTCATATTTTGTTTACACGATGGGTCTTCGAGTTATTGTAGAGGGACTACCCATCAACGTTCGTTAGATACTATTAATCCTGGGACTGTATCATAGTAACTAACAACGGACGTACAAAGTCGGTATAACGAGATTGTGATGAACATTCTTTTGTCCGTTTGTTCTAAAATGTCGTATTAAACAGAAACTATAGAGGTAGAATACACTGATTTAACAATACTCTTTTTAACTATTGTCCCGATAAATTGATAAGAGTCATAAAAAAAAAGAAAAAAATAATCTTTACCGATCATTGATAGTGTTAAGAAATGTCTTAGGTTTTCGATACATAGGTTCGTAATTTATTTTTTATAAATGTTTGATCTGGATAATTAAGTGACAAAAAGAATTGAAAATTTTTACCAAACAAGTGAGAAATACGAAAACTGAAAATTTATTTCAGTGTTTCGTAGGATCTCTTTCAAACACCAAGTCTAGGAATCTCTTTTTTCACTTGATATAAAGACCTAATTAGACTTCAAACGTTAAAGACACTAAGATCTTTTATCATGTTTAATACAGTACTATTAAGGATATTATTTCTTTACTCCCCCGCCAGGATTCTACCGCCTCCTTATCCTACCCTTCTAGTGAAAGAGGGAGTGTTTAAGGAGTTTTCTTGTAAAATTGCGACTCGTTTGAGGTGTTTTGTTGAAGACATCCGACCGTCTCCTGTAGTCCGATGGTCTTTTCGTCTGGTAACAGAAGTTTTTGTCCATCCTTTTTTATATTTTCTGCTTTTTCCTCTGTTTCCTCCACCCCTCCCTCGAGACAGGACCCTTCCCTTCGGGTAGGGCCCTTCCCTTAAAATTCTTCTCTCCAAAGGTTTGTGGTCCTTTGTGAGAGGGACGACTCAGACACCACTTGGAACCTTTGTGTCTCCCGTTGTATTGTCCTTCCCTTTTTATTTATTTATTAATTTTGGTTCTCTAATGTTCGGGTTGTCATTGAGGGGGTCACCTTTTCGTCGTGTCTGCAGACATAGGTGGTGATTCTTCACCCCCGTCCCGTCCCTTCACGCCCTCCGCACCCGACGTCACGAAACATTCTTAGCCCGTCCTTGCGGGGTGCACATTGGTCTTGCTAGATTGAACCCGATCGTTTGGTCTGACACCCTATCGATGGTGCACTTTTCGAGCTTATATTCTGTGGCGGTCCTGGCTCGTGTCTTGTTTCCTGTCTTGTCTTTTTCGGCCGACGTCTGGTAGGGGGTGACCCCTGTCCGTCGGTCTCTGCATTCCCGATCTTTCCCCGTTAACGTCTGGGTCTCTCTGAAATGAATGGTTTGACGTTTGTCCGAAGAAACGATTCAGAAGACCCCCACGACCTGTCAGTGGTAGACGGAGTGTTCCCCGCGGTCGTCAGGTGGGTCTTTTGACTCGTTGTCTCCGTCTTTTCCGCTGTTCAGCGTCGCTAGAGCGAGCGGTTTGAGGACTCGATGAGCCTGGGTCCTTCCCGTGTTTTGTGTCAGGGTTGGTTTAGACACGGAGACTCCCGATGGACTCGTGGCTTGGACTCGCCGAATCTGACCCCTTCACGTGTGTCGGATCCCGGCCGGAGTCTATCAAGGGCCGACTCGTAGCATCTCGGCCTCGCCAAACACACGGCGCTCTTCCCTGTCCAGGTCACCCCGACTCTGTGACACACGTGTACTGTCTCGATAAACAAACGTCGTAGGGGGGAGGGGTGTCGTGCTGACTTGATCACTCGGATTTTTTGTTCGTATTTCTTCTTCAATTTGTCTCCCTTGACGGAACCTTCACTGGGGTGTTACGGGTGTTGTAGTCTCTTCCCGATCTATATAAAAATGATAAAATTTTTAATAAGGAAAAAAAAGATTGTAAAAAAATTATCAATTCAGAAGATAAAGAGGAGATTAAAAATAAAGATATTGGACAATAATGATAAGTTTTTTTTTTTTCTGAGAAAAAAAAAAAAAAAAAAAAA
>SJYO01020080.1:100494783-100509914 GCA_006410555.1 Capra ibex | reverse complement strand
TGTGTCCTATGTCCTACGAACCCCGACCACGTGCCCCTACTGAAATGGTTGTTCCAGACAGATCAGTTCCAATACCACTACTGGGTCTCTCTACAATACCCCTCCCTCCACCCTCCCCCAAGTACAAACCCTTGTGTACATGTGGACACCACCTAAGTACAGTTACATGCCGTTTTGGTTATGTCATAACATTTCATTTTATTTCATTTTTATTTTTAATTTTTTATTTATTTGTTTATTTATTTCCGTTACGGGTAAATGTTCTTTTTTTCTTTATTTCTTTACTTAGTATTAAAAACATATGAGGTGGAAGGGTGGATATGGGAATAGAGGTGAAAATTTAAGGACACATAAATCGAGATTATAAGTGTAAAATCGGTCTTTCACCAAATTCTTACAATAATACTTTTTCTATTTTTATTTTACCATTTACGAATATAGAAGAGGTACAATTAGATTTAAAATATAAAATCTCAACATATTATTCGAGTATATTTAGTTTTTATTGATTGTGTAAAATAAACATAGTGTATTTAAATTTAAAAATACTAAACGAAATCTTTTTAGAATACCCTTATTCTATAAAACGGTCTATATGAAATTTTTAGTCTCCATTTTTGGTTTGAGTGTTTTCTAAACTTTCGTTATTCTATTATATTCGATGTATTTAGTCGTTTAACACTATTTTCTTTTCTATTTCCCCTTTCCATTTCTCACTAGTATTTTATTTAATTTTAAGGTTATATAGTCAATCCTTCCGTTTAGAATACAAAAATTCCAATTTGAATATCCATCCGTAAAGGATTTATACTTTGTAAAGTATTATGAGTACAGTTTTACACTTTTTTAAGTGATTTTTTTTTTTTTTCAGACATATTATCTCTATTATCAGGTGATTAACCGAAAATCAGCACTTTATCGGAAAGGATACTTCATAATAATGATAAAAGAACCGTGTATTTAATAGTACCCCTCTACTTTCTTTGTATAAGATTTACCAAAAAAAAAAAAAAAGACACAGGTAGTTCACTCCCGAAACGTCACATCACAAGTCCCTTCCTTTGAAAAAGAAAAAATAAAAAGATACAAGACACCGACCAGACTGAAAATTTAAACCACATTCTAGTTAATTTAATTTAAACCACAAATTCTGTTTAATTTAAACCACATTCCGAAGGGACTATCGAGTCGACTATTTTTAAGGGGGGCTTTACGACCTCTGGAACCAAGTTAAGGACCCAATCCTTCTAGGTGACCTCTTCCCTATGTAATGGGTGAGGTCATAAGTCCCCAAAGGGAACACCGAGTCGACCTTTTCTTAGGACGTTACGTACTCTGGATCCAAGTTAGGGACCCAACCCTTCTAGGGGACTTCTTCCCTTTCCGATGGGTAAGGTCATAAGGTCGGACCTCTTTAGGTACCTGACATATCAGGTACGCCAGAGTTTCTCAACCTATGCTGACTTGGTGAAAGTGAAATTGTTCTGTCTAATTGTCCTCCTTTTTTTTTAGCTAATATACATACGTGTGTTCTTGGGTGGACGGTTACGTCTATCTGTATTCTGTGATGGAGACTCAAGCCTTCTAGAACAACTCCTCCCATACCGTTGACTGAGGTCATAAGAAATGATCTCTTAGAGTACCTGTCTCCTCGGACCACCCGAAGTCAGGTACCCTAATGTTTCTCAGTCTGTACGACTTCACTGAATCATGTTTATGTGTGTCAAGTCAAGTCAAGTCAGGGAGTCATCACAGGTTGAGACGCTGGGGTACTTAGCGTCGTATGGTCCGGAGGGACAGATAGTGGTTGTGGGCCTCAAGTGAGTCTGAGTGCAGGTAGCTCAGTCACTACGGTAGGTCGGTAGAGTAGGAGACAGCAGGGGAAGAGGAGGACGGGGATTAGGGAGAGTCGTAGTCTCAGAAAAGGTTACTCAGTTTAAAAACGTACTCCACCGGTTTCATGACTTTAAAGTCGAAATCGTAGTAAGGAAGGTTTCTTTAGGGTCCCGACTAGAGGAAGTCTTACCTGACCAACCTAGAGGAACGTCAGGTTCCCTGAGAGTTCTCAGAAGAGGTTGTGGTGTCAAGTTTTCGTCTCGGAGTGTTAATATACTCTGATTTTTACACCGGTCTGTTATTTCTGTACGGAAGGACTCGACTCCTTTATTTATCTCCAAACCTCAAGGTCCACCCCTACTACTACCTTTCAATTATTACTCCTTTCCACCCTCCTCCTTTACATGGTAGTTCAAACGGGGTGTTACAATCATTAAAAAGTCCATATTTTTTAGTAGTGACCCTTATTGAGAGGGATCATCTTCGTGTATTTAAAGATTACATTTACAGGAATATTTACATATATAGGAGGTGTGTCTCCCAATTCCCCTCCTTTTCTCGAAAGAGACTCAGACAACTTAGAACTAACGAAAATCGAGTTTTATTAGTAGTACGTTTCGACACATAAAACTCCACTGTACAAGACTTCCGAAGTTCGTGATAAAGAAGTTGTAACAGTTTAAACTCAAAGGTCAATGTTAAACTTTAACGTAAGGTAAAACGTTTGTCTAAGAGTCTGATAAAAGTTATTTCTAAGTAAAAGATGGAAAGTATTAAATTATTCGTTATCATCCAAACGGTTCTTAACGGAAATGTGAACCTTTATTTAGTCGAAACCTTTTTCAAATCGTCGACCGTGATTACTTTATTTTAACTTAATTGAGTTATTACTCTGACTTATATAAGTTACTTTTATCCCGATTCGTTATCGTGGTCACCAGAGGAATGTCTTAATTACACTAAAACTTTTATACAAGGTCATAAATAAAAGGATTTAGGAGTTTGTGGTTTAAGGGGACTTTTTGACCGGAAGAGTGAAAAAGTCTTGTTTATCTGGAACTTGATCTCTTGTATGAGGATCTTAATCCTTACAAGTTTAGATACATAAACAAGTATCTAAGTAGAGTACAGTAAAATGATTTTGTCAGAAGGTCTTTACACCGTACGTCATGGGTACTCCGTCATCCTTGTTTATCGAATGATATAACAGTAATATGGTTTCTTGTTGTCCCATAAAGAAACTAATACCAAGTCAAATCAAGTCAGGGAGTCAGCACAGACTGAGAAACGTTGGGGTACCTGACGTCGTCTGGTCCGGAGGGACAGGTAGTAGTTGGGGACCCCGGATGAGTTTGGGTACAGGTAACTCATCCACTACGGTAAGTTGGTACAGTAGGAGACAGTAGGGGAAGAAGAGGGTGGAAGTAATAAAGGGTCGTAGTCCTAGAAAAGTTTACTCAGTCGAGAAGTGTGGTCCACCGGTTTGATAACCTCAAAGTCGAAGTCGTAGTCAGGAAGGTTACTTATAAGTCCTGACTAAAGGAAATCCTATCTGGCCCACCTAGAGTAACGTCAGGTTCCCTGACAGTTCTCAGAAGAAGTTGTGGTGTCAAGTTTTCGTAGTTAATAAACCACGAGTCACAAGAAATATCAGGTTGAGAGTGTAGGTACGTACTGACGATCTTTTTGGTATCGAAACTGATCTACCTGTAAACAACCGTTTCTTTATAAAGACGAAGAATACTTCAGATCCCACCAGTATTGAAAAGAAGGTTCCTCATTCTCGGAAAATTAAAGTACCGACGTCAGTGGTTGACGTCACTAAAACCTCGGGGGGTTTTATTTCAGAGAGTGACAAAGGTGACAAAGGGGTAGATAATGGAACTTCACTACCCTGGTCTACGGTACTAGAATCAAAAGACTTACAACTCAAAACTCGTTGAAAAAGTGAGAGGAGAAAGTGAAAGTAGTTCTCCGAGAAATCAAGAAGAAATGAAAGACGGTATTCCCACCACACTAGACGTATAGACTCTAATAACTATAAAGAGGGACTTTAGAACTAAGGTCGAACACGAAATAGGTCGGNCGTCAGTGGTTGACGTCACTAAAACCTCGGGGGGTTTTATTTGAGAGAGTGACAAAGGTGACAAAGGGGTAGATAATGGAACTTCACTACCCTGGTCTACGGTACTAGAATCAAAAGACTTACAACTCAAAACTCGGTTGAAAAAGTGAGAGGAGAAAGTGAAAGTAGTTCTCCGAGAAATCAAGAAGAAATGAAAGACGGTATTCCCACCACACTAGACGTATAGACTCTAATAACTATAAAGAGGGACTTTAGAACTAAGGTCGAACACGAAATAGGTCGGGTTGTAAAGAGTGCTACATGAGACACATATTCAATTTATTCGTCCCACTGTTATACGTCGCAACTGTATTAGGAAAGGGTTAAACCTTGGGTAGACAAGAAGGTACAGGTCAAGATTGACAACGAAGGACTTCGTTTGTCTAAAGAGTTCTCCGTCCATTCCACCAGACCGTAAGGGTAGTGAAGGTCTTAAAAGGTGTGAAAACCACTAGGTGTGTTAGTTTCCGAAACCGTATCAGTTATTTCGTATTTATCTACAAAAAGACCTTGAGAGGACGAAAAAACTACTAGGTCGTCTACAACTGTTAAAATGAAACCAAAGAGACGAAAAAGATTTTGGTCGAATTTGTAGACCTTCAAATATCAAGTGTAGGACGACTTCGGACCAAACCTCTTAAAACTTACAATGAAACGATCGTACATTCTACTCACGGTAACACGCCATCAAACTTGTAGGAAACCGTAACGGAAAGAAAACCTAACCTTAGTTTTGACTGGAAAAGGTCAGGACACCGGTGACGACTCAAACCGTATAACTCACGTCGTGAAAGTGTCGTAGTAGAAAATCCTAAATTTATCGAGTTAACCTTACGGTAGTGAAGGTGGTGGAAACAAGTATCACTACGAAGGATTTCGGGTGAACTGAAGTGTAAGGTCGTACAGACCGAGATCCACTTACTAGTATCGTGGTACTAATGGACTCAGTACTTCTATAAAAAAATTAAAAAACTATAAACACATAAGAACGGTGGAGAAGAATTTTAGAAGACAAAGACAATCCAGGTATGGTAAAGACAGAAAATGACTCTGGTATAAACGTACTTTGTAAGGGAACCATAGAGATTAAAAGAACTTCTCTAGAGACCAGAAAGGGTAAGATAACAAAAGGAGATAAAGAAACGTAACTAGTGACTCCTTCTGAACGATAAGAAATCTTAAGAAACCTTGAGACGTAAATTTACTTATATAGAAAGAAAAAGAGGAAACGAAAAGTGAAGGGAAGAAAAGTGTCAATAAACATTCAGGAGAAGTCTGTCGGTAAAACGAAAAAAAGAAAGGAAAAAGAACCCTTATTAGAACTAGGGACAGAGCATGTTATAGTACTTGGAGGTAGGTATCAATGAGTCCGTGAGACAGATAGTCTACATTAGGGAATTTAGATAAAGAGTGAAGGTGACATATTAACATTCCCTAAACTAAATCCAGTATGGATTTACCAGATCACCAAAAGGGATGAAAGAAGATAAATTCAGACTTAGACAGTGATTCCCCAAGTACTAGACTCGGTGTCAGTCGAGGGTCAGAACAAAAACGACTGACATATCTCGAAGAGGTAGAAACCGACGTTTCTTATATTAATTAGACTAAAGTCATAACTGGTAGACTACTACGCGTACACATCTTAGAAGAAAAC
The DNA here is from genome assembly GCA_006410555.1 of Capra ibex. Classification (NCBI taxonomy): domain Eukaryota; kingdom Metazoa; phylum Chordata; class Mammalia; order Artiodactyla; family Bovidae; genus Capra; species Capra ibex. Next base: position 100,504,296 of record SJYO01020080.1, on the reverse strand, counting down.
ACAACAACCTTCTCCCACAAACGATACCAGTCACACAAGAGAACCGTTTTGAGACAATCGGAAACGGGAAGAAATAAGACATGAGGTTCCGGTTTAAACGAACAATAATGTCCACAAAGAACAGAAGGATGAAGAAGTAAGGTCACGGGATATTACTTTTTCTGTAGAAAAACCTACAATCAAAATTTTCAAGAACATCCAGAAGTATATTGGCAAGTCGAAGTCGAAGAAGTCGTAATGACCGACTCCGTATCTGAACCTAATGACACTATAACTTACCAAACGGAACCTTTCCTTGTCTCAAGTAAGACAGTAAAAACTCTAGTGTAGGTTCAGGATATAAAGTCTGAGAAAACAACTGATACTATCCATAAGGTAAAGAAACTTCCCTAAGAACGGGTGTCATCATCTATATTACTAGTAGACTCAATTTAAGTGGGTAAGGTCAGGTAAAATCAAAACGACTAAAATTTTACAGTTGCAAGTGAGAACGGTAGAGGACAAACTGGTGAAGGTTAAACGGAACTAAGTGCGTGGATTGTAAGGTCCAAGGGTATGTTATAACGACAAATGTCGTAGCCTGGAACGAAGGTAGTGGTCAGTATAGGTGTTCACCCACAACCAAAACGAAACCGGGACAGAGAAGTAAGAAAGACCTCAATAAAGAGGTGACTAGAGGTCATCGAATAACCCGTGGATGACTGGACCCTCAAGTAGAAAGTCACAGGATAGAAAAATGGAAAAGTATGACAAGTACCCTAAGAGTTCCGTTCTTATGACTTCACCAAACGGTAAGGGAAGAGATCCCCTGATGTAAAACAGTTTTGAGAGGTGGTACTGGGTAGGTAGAACCCACCGGGATGTACCGTACCTAGTATCAAAGTAACTCAATCTGTTTCGACACCAGGTACACTAGTCTAACTGATCAAAAGACACTAACACCAAAAGTAAGACAGACGGGAGACGACCTCTTTCTATTTTCCGAATACCTTCGAAGGACTACCCTCTCTGACTGACTTCCCCTTTGACTCAGAACAAACCTACCCGGTCTGGTACGAGCCATTTAGAAATTAGGTTAAAAGACACCTACCCACCTCAACATAAGGGGGGAGGACAATAAAGTCAAGTCAAGTCAAGTCAAATCAGTGAGTCAGCACAGGTTGAGAAACTCTGGGGTACTTAGTTTAGTGTGGTCCGGAGGGACAGGTAATGGTTGAGGGTCTCAAGTGAGTCTGAGTGTAGGTAGTTCAGTCACCACGGTAGGTCGGTAGAGTAGGAGTCAGTAGGGGAAGAGGAGGACGGGGGTTAGGGAGGGTCGTAGTCTCAGAAAAGGTTACTCAGTTGAGAAACGTACTCCACCGGTTTCGACCTCAAAGTCGAAATCGTAGTAAGGTAGGTTTCTTTAGGGTCCCGACTAGAGGAAATCTTATCTGACCAACCTAGAGGAACGTCAAGTTCCCTGAGAGTTCTCAGAAGAGGTTGTGGTGTCAAGTTTTCGTAGTTAAGAAACCGTGAGTCGAAAGAACTGTCAGGTTGAGAGTATAGGTATGTACTGGTGACTTTTTTGGTATCGGAACTGATCTACCTGGAAACAACCATTTCATTACAGAGACAAATAAATGGACCCCGGTTTGATACCAACCTCTTCCTTTACCGTTGGGTGAGGTCATAAGAACGGACCTCTTAGGACATCTGTCTCTTCGGACCGTCCAATATCTGGGACCCCAGCGTTCTGAGCCTGTACTGAATCGTTGATTTGGTGGTCGTGGTTTGATACCATCTCCTCTTCCGTTACCGTTGGGTGAGGTCATGAGAACGGCCCCAAAACTTCTCAGTCTGTGCTGACTCGCTGAAGTGAAAGTGCAAAGTGAAAGTACGTAACCTCTTCCTTTACCTTTGGGTGAGGTCACAAGAACGGACCTCTTAGGGTTCCTGCCACCTCGGACCACTTGACGGTAGACACCCCAGCGTGTCTCAGTCTGTGCTGACTTCACTACGTCACCGTCGTCGTCGTCGTTTGACCATCTCAATTACTTCTATTACCGCTGGAGGAAGTTTTCTAGGGTACGTACCTGACGATATGAGTCACAGGATTTCGGACGTCGTCCGGTGGTGACTGGGTGTGAAGACGACCCCTGAGGACCTGTGAGTGTCCGTTCAGACCCAGGCAGAGAACACCCCCAGTGACGAGAAAAGAGGACCCAGGACCACGTGTGTTGCAACACAAACACGACAGGTTCTCTGATAAAGGATCTGGATACATTCAAGACCGTCGAGACACCACCCCAATTACCGTTGGAGGAGGTTCTCCCGAATACGGTATTGGTTCAGACGACGTGGGTCTCGGGGACGAGGACACCGTCTGGTAACGACTGGGTATGGAGGTGTCCTCTACAAGTTTGTGTCAAGACAAAGTCAGAGGCACTCCAGAGACGTAGGACCACATGAGTTCCAAACAAACTCGGGAGACTTACAGAGACCACCCTTACCCCAAACTAAGATTTGTACTTAAGCGGGGAGGATGGTAGAACGACCCCGAAGAGACTGAAACCTGTACCCCATAGAGGACTTTCAGTGAGGTCACGTCACGTCGGTAAACTAATAACAAATTCTACAGTTTTAGGTATCAATATCCTGAGACCTTTCAGTCAAGGTAGAAAAGAGTTCTAGGAGTCTACCTGTGACTTTTATAATTTTCCAAAAAAAAAAAAATTTGTTCTGAAGATGAAACAAGTGAAAGTAAGTCGTGAATGTAAGTTTGGTAATATAGACTAAATTTGTCTACGGTACAGGTCCTCGGAACTTCTCAACCTCGACTAAAGTGAAATCAGTCTTTAGTAAGTTATTCTTAGGAACCTTCTCAATAGTAGAGGTTTTCAACTTGTTTTACTTATGGAATGTCGACCTCGTTAAAATGAAAACTCATATTTTTTTTATTATTTATTTATCACCCTGTTAAATTTGTCACGGTGTGAGTCAGAGAAGTCAATGCAGGCTTAGAAACACTGGTACACCTGAGATTGGGTGGTCCGAGGTGACAGGTACCCTAAAAAGTCCGTTTTATGACCTCACCTAACGGTAAAGGAAGAGGTCCCCAGAAGGACTGGGTCATTAGTTTGTTCTCAGAGGATCTAGTGCATGAAACGTCCGTTTAAGAAATGAAGACTCGGTGACCCCTTTTATATATATATATATATATACATATATACATTTATATACATATAATGTGTGTGTGTGTCTGGGATACTATGTTAAGATGTTTTCTCACTTTCTGTAAAAGAGGGACTCTCTTTTTTTTATTCCGATACCATATCCGAATAGTCTATGTTTTAAAAACAAGTACATACAACACAAAACCGAAGGACTAAAGAAAATATTCGGATACATATTCGTCACAATAGGACTTGATTTTTATTTCTTGTCTTTAAAGAAATTACACTCTTGGATCGAACATAAAACGTCATGGTCGTGACTTAAATCCTAATTGAAACTGTACTCGTGACTCTACAAAAGTCTCCTTTTATTTACTAAAACAGGAACCAGAACTCCGAATAATTTACACCTTCTCGAATGACCATGTACCTTCTTCAACTTTTGTTGTCGTTTGTTTGTGATTTATCTCTTACTCTCCTATAAACAGAAAATATTAGGACTTAAAAAAGTTCTCTTCTTATCTCATTTAGAGAAAAACTCATGTACTAGTCTGACGTTGAGTATTTAAGATGAAAAAAGAGAGGTTTCGGTTTAAGAGTTCAAATTGTCTTTTACGTTTCTCTTCTAATGAATGGGTTAGTGTATGAACATACCTTTTCTTCGTTTCTTTTTTTTTTTTTTAGTCAAACTTGAGTTCAAGAAGGTCCTCTAAAAACTACAGAATTATCAGAGGGAATCAGAATTCTGATTGGTTGTCATTTATGTAAAGTTCTAAAACAAAAAACTTTCCTAAAAAGGTCTCTAAAACGAAAGAAAATTTCGGTTCTCAGAAGAGTGAACTTGACTCGTCTGTATCTCTTAAAGTTCTTCTGTCGAGTGTAAAAGAGGTTTGAACGTTGACTGAGTATCCTCCTTTTAAAGACTGTTCAACCGATAAGAGACGTAGGTGAGAAGTAGAAGTTTCGTAATTCGTTATCAACGTAAAGATAAAAGAACTTTCGTGGGAATGTTAAATGAAAAACCGAGTTTAAGGGACAACTCTTTAGTAAGAGACGATTCGTCGGTCTAAAGATCTACTTTATCGTCCGAATATGCCAGGAACAGGTTCAAAAGGGGGTCTAAAATTTGTAAAAACTCACTTACATCACCAGAAAAATTTGATTATCCGAAGGGACCACAGAGTCAGTCATTTCTCAAACGGACGTTAAGTCTTCTTGACATAACCTAGGGACCTATCGCCTCTACGGGACATTTTCCTTTACCGTTGAATTAGGTCAAAAGAACGGACCCTTTAAGGTACCTATCTCTTTGGACCTCCCGATGTCAGGTACCCCAGTGTTCTTAACCTGTGCTGAATTGTTGATTTGGTGGTTGTTAGTAAATACGTCCTGATTGATCTTACAAAAAGGAAAATAAAAGTTCTTAAAAACTGGGTCGTTTGTAGACGTTTCTTTCGTCAAGTAACACTGTTATAGTCTTTACAAAGAACAATACTCTCTTCGTTTCAAAAGTATTCGGTAGGTAACTACTCTGTGGTGATCATGTTGACGGTTGTGTCAAGGAGGTTTTGTTTGGAAAAACAAAGGTCTATCCTTCTGTTTTGTGATTTGGAAACGAAAAGGTCCGTAGAGAAACGTCTTCTTTTTGTGAACAACTTAAAGTAGTAGTGAATGTTTAGAATGTTTATGTTACCGTATCGTAAATGATTCCTTTTGACTACTGAGTAGTTGAACCGGTCTTTTAGAGAAACTGTACAGTAGTTATATAGTTGAGGACCTCGACACACTCTCACTTTAACGTAGTCAAGAACATGTTTTTAACAAACTCATAAAATGAGTGAGGTCAAGTTAAACGAAATAATAATCTAGGAACGGTAAACACACCGAAAAGAAAAGACCCGTCATATTTATTAATCGAAGAAATCAGAAAAGTAACTGATACTAAAAAATTTATCTTCAAGTTTAGATAAAACTTCAAGATTATCAATAAATTGTATTAGTCGGAGTGACGAACAGTTTGTTGACACTAAACATCATTCACTGGAAGGTTAAAACGACCTCGGTAACGACATAAACATTCAACAAAAGGTGAGTACTACGTGTCTCTCCGATTAAACCTGTTAATCAAGGTAACCATTCACGGAAAGGAACACTTCTCTCTGAAGTAACATAAGGAACAATATGATGATTCACTTTACTGAGTTTTGTAACATTAAAAAGTAGTCAATTAAATAGACTTAACAGTTTTCAGGAACTGTGTCTTCGAAGGAGAAAGTGAAGTGTGAAAAGAAAGTTTTTACCAGTGTAACCTAGTAGTCTGTCCAAACATTTTGTTGTTATTATTATTTATGTTCCGTATTATTTATCGATTTACTCGTTTAACTTTTTATGTGTCAGTATTTTATTAATAAAGAGTGGATGTATTAGGTGTGAAAGGTGACAAATGTTATCGTTTGTAAGTCCCCCTACGACTCAGTACCAATCATTTTTACGGATGAAATCCTACCTATAAAGTGAGACTAAAAGACAATAGGATCATTTCAGACAATGAGTTCAAGGGTGCGATAAATTCTTTCATTTCACCGGACTCCAGTAGTCGAAGGCATGAAGAGGGTGGGCGAGTTCCTGATTGTCAAAGTCGTTAACAGTTGCCATAGAGGATAGTCTAGTTTTTGTTCTTGGGTTGGTTTCCTTGAGGTAGAATGACGAGTGACGGTAAGTTCTGACTGCTTGTAGATTACTTTCACGAGACGAATATGGGTCGATGGACGGACGATACTGTTTTGGTGGTGGTTTATCTTCCTTAATTATTGAACTACTGGTACTCGTGTATTTGGGTTCTGATGACCACGGATTCCTAACCATTGTGATTGGGTGACACTGTGGTGGGACAATGGAGTGGCAGTTGGTTACTCTCCTGATACGTACTTAACTAGTTTATCGGACCTGGGGGTGAGGGAGTTCAGCGGAAATTTTACGGAACGACTTTGAGACGACCCCTAAGTCTAAAGAGTCGTGATCCACAGGGTCTGATGAACCAATCACAGGACGTTATTTACGACACGAAAGGAGGTGGTGTTGGACCACAGTCATCTTGACCGAAACGACGTGTCCCGTTCACCTGAGTTCAAACCGACCCATTGTGAAACAGACGGAGACTTTGTGAGTATCTAGAAGACCAACGTGGAAGGATACTGGTATAGGAGAGGGGGAAATTTTATAAGGGGAAGAGTGATTACGTTATCCAAAAAAGTTTGTTTGTTTTTTTTGGAGAAATATAGGTTCAGGTCTAAAAAAGAAATAAACTGTTTAAGACGATTAAATAGTATGTTTTCTGTACTAATTTTAGATGTTTCCAAACACATTTTAGGTCATTTCAACGAGTCAACGCAGACTGAGAAACACTGGGGTACCTGTGGTCCGAAGAGGTAGGTACCCTAAAAGATCCGTTCTCATGACCTCACCCAACATGAGTATAAGTTAAAAATACATGATCGTTTTCTCACTTTGTCGGAGTTTAAGATATCTTTCTAATCGGATTTTTTGAGTAATATATAGATACGTTAACCCCTTTTTTTTCTTTCTCTGGATGTGTATAACTATTCCTTTTATGGAGTGTATAATAATTTATTTTTAGTATTATACGTATTCTTACTTCATCAAATAAATTTACAAGTATATGTATATATGACTACGAAATATAATATCTCTTCCCACTTTTTGAAAAAGAAAATGGGTAGAATCCAAGAGGTCTGGGTTAACCTCCTCTAAAGACAGTCATTTAATGTGACTGTCTTACTGGAGTCTACCGGAGTCCGACGTCTCCGAACTTCGTCCTATATCCAAGGTACTGGTCTCTAAATTAGGTCCGGTGTCGTCACTCTCGTGACCTAGGGTTGGTAATCTGGTGTTCTCGGTCACCGATCACTGTTCCGGGACCGAACAGACGAAACATCTCAATTTAAAATTGTTTCTCTGTCTTTCATCACTTTGTTCACAAATAATCCTCTCTTTTTTTCATGTACACTTATCCTTGGGCACCCGTGCGTGTCTCTCAACATGAAGACACCATCAGACTCAGTGAATCTACCCCGTAAAGAAGACCCAAAAGAGACCGGTCAGTAGAACGAAAAGGACTTAGGTCTCAGGAACGGACACATGAGTAAGTAGAGAATCGATTCTGTCTAAGGTTGTATCTCCTGACACCCTTCCAATTGTAGTGTTTAATACAGTACCGTGGGGAGGGAAAAACCGGGGGTTCCTCGGAAAGGAGTATACATATCGGTCCTTCCAGAGGGATTAGAGTCCTTACTCTTGATAAACCGGAGAAATAGAAGACAGACCCGTCTTGAGACGAAGAGAGGTGGGTAGTAATAGAAATAGAACCCATTGACAGGTGTCCCGTGTTTGAAGTCGGACCCCGGGTAGATAGAGGACGGAGTTTTTCTGACTGTTTCTTCTCTTTTTATTTGTCTTTAAATAATTATATGTATCGAGTACATGTATACCCTCGTGGGTCACTACTTATTGGTTTTATCCATGAATCTTGAATCTATATATGTGATAAAATACAACTTGAATCCTTTTCCTCTACCCCGAAGACCCATCTTCTCCCTTCATAACACTTCCACTGGTCCATTTCACATCATTTGTTCCCAAAAATTATTCGAAAAAGATACGTCTGAATTCATTCACGGGAAAGGTAACTATTCTCCACAAGTATCAGGAGGGGAAGAACCATGTTCTCCCTCTGTGGAAATGTTTACCTTTAAAGAACACTTTTCTTTTTAAACACGGACCAAAATTTTCAAAGGAACGTAAACGACAAAGAGATGACGGAAATCACGTTTTATTGGGTATAGGTTTTTTAGTATGAAACCCAACCGTATAAGACCACATTTATGCACATAGATACTACTCGTCAAAATTCTATTATCGGTTTTTTTCTACAATGTTATTAATGACGAAGACCCTTATCCTAACCCAAGACCCATTTTCTTTCAATAATATTAAGACATTAAAAAAATCACTTTCTTATACCACACATACGTAATAAGATGAAGAAAAGTGATTTTATAGTCAATTTTACTTACGTGATATTATTTGTTTTAAAAATTTATTTTTATTGTCAAGACAGACTAAGGTTTTGGAAATAATAAAGGCAATAAGGTGTCACTCTTGACCTTCGAATTAGAAAGAGGGACGAGGGAGTTTCGGAGAAAGATAATTCTTGTTGATGTCTCTGACCTATTTTGACGTTAGGATCGTTGACCTTCACCTCTCACTTTTTCAACCGAATTTCGAGTTGTAACTTTTTTACTTCTAGTACCGTAGACCAGGGTAGTGAAATACCTTTATCTACCCCTTTGTCACCTTTGTCACAGTCTGAAATAAAACCCCCCGAGGTTTTAGCGACGACTACCACTGACGTCGGTACTTTAATTTTCTGTCAATGAGGAACCTTCTTTTCAATACTGGTTGGATCTATCGTAAAACTTTTCGTCTCTGTAATGAAAAGGTTGTTTCTAGGCAGATCGGTTCCGATGCCAAAAAGGACACCAGTACATACCTACACTCTCAACCTGACAGTTCTTTAGACTCGTGGCTTCTTAACTACGAAAACTTGACACCACAACCTCTTCTGAGAACTCTCAGGGAACCTGACGTTCCTCTAGGTTGGTCAGGTAAGACTTCTTCTAGTCGGGACCCTAAAGAAACCTCCCTTACTACGATTTCGACTTTGAGGCCATGAAACCGGTGGAGTACGTTTCTCAACTGAGTAACCTTTTCTGAGACTACGACCCTCCCTAATCCCCGTCCTCTTCCCCTACTGACTCCTACTCTACCGACCTACCGTGGTGACTGAACTACCTGCACTCAGACTCACTTGAGGCCCTCAACCACTACCTGTCCCTCCGGACCACACGACGCTAAGTACCCCAGCGTTTCTCAGCCTGTGCTGACTCGCTGACTTGACTTGACTCGTTGACCTTAGGTCAGAGTGTGAAGAAAAACGAGGTAAAGTCTCAAAAGACAAATGGATCATCCATGGGTTCTTATTAAGCCATTACGTTACTTTTCTTACTACAATATATATATATATATATATATATATGTATATATATACATACATATATATATATACATACATATATTATCTTACAAAGGGAAATACAAACTTTATTAAAATAAATTTCTTTAACTAAAAAAAGTGAGTCTTTTGTCTGGAAAGAACTTTTACTTAACGAAATTACTACCATTATTTTATTTACAAAAAGATTATCGGGGCTAATGGAATCGTAAACGTCAAGATACCCGATTTATATCAAACTAAAAAAAAAAAAAAAAAAAAAAAAAAAAA